>QXEO01001074.1:0-43664 GCA_007115705.1 Dactylis glomerata | reverse complement strand
GGTGGTCTCACCCCCTGGTGGCACGGGCCAGGGGTAGGCCACGCCACCCTAGGGTGAGCCTGGCCTCTGGCCCCCCTCCGTCTCATCTTAGGACTTGTGACGCTTCGGCAAAAATAGTTCGGGTCGCTCCCGGATCGTGGGCTACTGTAACCGACTCGGACGTGCGACGTGGGCGTGGCCCACGTTGCCTAGGGTTTTTCCGCGCTGTGCGTCCGCGCCTATATAAACTCTTGCCTGGCTACACGCCGTACACACCTGAAACCGATCTAGGGTTTTACCACCTCTCGCTGCTTGCGCCGCCTCCGTAGTCTACTCCATCCCGAGCGCCGGCGTGCACCGGCGAACGGGAGAGCAGGTCTCCGGAACCACTCGCCTTTGCGATCCTGTACGGGAGAGGGCGAATTAGGTTTTTGGGAAGCGCTCTGCGCGACTGCTCAAGCTCTTCATCACGGGTCGTCTTCCATCCAAGTCGGGCGGTGCTGCCTACCGCCGTCTTCATCGCCGTCTGCTTCGACCGGTCTTCTCCAACGTTGTCATCAACAACGTTGCTGCTACGACTACATCTGCAAGCGAACGGTACGTGCGGTCTACTGCTGTTCGTCTGTTCATCATGTTCTGCGAGTACATGTTTAGCTACTGCCTGTTTCCGTTCATCTTGTTGTTTAGTACATCTAGTATGTTCGAGTTACATGTGGTAGTAGCTGCTATTGTCATGTTTAATATTCTGGAATTAATAATGGAAATTGTGCCTAATTATCCAACAATCCAAAAACCTAATTGTAGGCAATTTCCTGAATTATCAATGACTGGTTTTACCGATGCACTGAGGCCGGATAAATTTACCGGTGTGCACTTTAAGAGGTGGCAGTACAAAGCTGAGCTTTGGCTGACCACGATAAAAGTGTTCCAGATTAGTAAAGGCAAACCTGAAGGAACTATGTCTGACGATGATCAGAAAAGTTCGAGGAAGCCAATACTATCTTTGTGGGATGCATTCTGAGCATTCTTGCTGACCGTCTGTGTGATGTGTTTATGCACATAAAAGACGGGAAAGAGCTCTGGGACGCACTGGACGCCAAGTTTGGTGCTGCAGATGCTGGCAGTGAACTGTACATCATGGAGAGCTTTCATGATTTTAAGATGACTAAGGACCTTCCTGTGGTTCAACAAGCTCATGAGATACAGTGCATTGCCAAAGAGCTCGAACTCCTTAAGTGTGCCTTACCCGACAAGTTTGTGGCGGGTTGCATTATTGCTAAGTTGCCCCCTTCATGGAGGAACTTCGCCACAGCTCTCAAACACAAGAGACAGGAGATATCAGTTGAAAATCTGATAGCGTCCCTTGATGTTGAGGAGAAGGCTCGTGCTAAGGACACTACTGAGAAAGGAGAGGGTCATGCTACTGCTAACTTTGTCCAGCAGAAAGGCAAATCCTCAGGCAAGAATAAAGGGAACTTCAAGCCCTCTTTCAACAAGCCTGTAAAGACTACAACCTTCAAGAAGAAGAAGCCGAACAGGGACAGGAGTGATCTAACTTGTTTCACTTGTGGAGAGCCCGGCCACTTTTCCAAGGACTGCCCAGAACGCGCAGACCGCAGAGGGAAAAGGGCCAAGAGTGTCAACGTCGTGACTGCTAGCAATACTGATGGGTATGGTAATCTATTTACTGTTCTTTCGGTATTTCAATCTCCCTCTTGGTGGATTGATACGGGTGCTAACGTTCATGTGTGTGCTGACATCTCTATGTTCACTTCTTACCAGGCCGCACGGGATTCCTCCGTCCTAATGGGCAATGGGTCACATGCCTCTGTTCGTGGTGTTGGCACGGTAGATCTGAAGTTCACTTCGGGGAAGATCGTGCAGCTGAGGAACGTGCAGCATGTCCCTTCTATGAACAAGAATCTTGTTAGCGGTTCCCTTCTCTGTAGAGATGGGTTTAAGGTTGTGTTAGAGTCGAAAAGGTAGTCGTTTCCAAGCATGGACAATTTATTGGAAAAGGCTATGAGTGCGGAGGCTTGTTCCGCTTTTCACTTTCAGATTTCTGTAATAAATCCGTGAACCATATTTGTGGGGTGTTAATGATGATACCAGTGTTTGGCATTCTCGTTTATGTCACATTAATTTTGGTTTGATGTCTCGGTTATCCAGCATGAGTTTAATTCCGAAATTCACTATTGCCAAAGGTTCTAAGTGCCATAGTTGTGTGCAATCGAAGCAACCTCGTAAGCCTCATACGGCGGCCGAGGAGAGAAACTTGGCACCTCTAGAACTCATACATTCTGATCTATGCGAGATGAATGGTGTGTTGACAAAAGGTGAAAAGAGATATTTCATGACATTGATTGATGATGCGACTAGATTTTGCTATGTTTACTTGTTGTGAACTAAAGATGAAGCTTTAGACTACTTTAAAATTTATAAGGCTGAAGTTGAAAATCAACTAGAGAGAAAGATCAAGCGTCTTAGGTCGGATCGTGGTGGAGAGTATTTTCCTAAAATCTTTGACGAATTCTGTGAGGAACACGGTATTATTCATGAGAGGACGCCTCCCTACTCGCCCCAATCCAATGGGTGGCCGAGAGGAAAAACCGCACTCTGTCTGACTTGGTGAATTCCATGCTCGACACTGCTGGTTTATCAAAGGCATGGTGGGGGGAGGCTTTGTTGACTGCATGTCATGTCCTGAATAGAGTTCCTAACAAGAATAAAGATAAAACCCCTTATGAGGAGTGGGTTGGGAGAAAGCCATCACTTTCGTATTTGCGCACTTGGGGATGCTTGGCGAAGGTCAACATTCCCATCCCAAAGAAACGCAAACTCGGACCAAAGACTGTGGACTGCATCTTTCTAGGTTATGCTCAGCGGAGCATTGGCTATAGATTTTTAGTAGTTAAATCCGAGGTACCTGATATGCATGTTGACACTATAATGGAATCTCGTGATGCAACATTTTTTGAGAATATGTTTCCTATGAAAGATATGCATAGCACTGCTAGATTTTCTTCTGAGATAATTCCTGAATCTAGTGCATCTGACGATTATTTTGAGCAACCACATGAGAACGTTTTTGAGAACGTTCATGAGAAGGATGACAATGAAGCTCCTACAAGGAGCAAGAGACAGAGGACTGCAAAGTCCTTTGGTGATGATTTCATTGTGTACCTTGTGGATGATACTCCCAAATCCATTGCTGAGGCATATGCATCATCAGATGCAGATGATTGGAAAGAAGCTGTCCAGAATGAGATGGACTCGATTCTTTCTAATGGAACATGGGAATTATCAGAGCGCCCCCATGGCTGTAAGCCTGTGGGCTGCAAGTGGGTGTTCAAGAAGAAGCTAAGGCCTGATGGTACTATTGAGAAGTACAAGGCGAGACTTGTAGCGAAAGGCTACACACGAGAGAAGGCGAAGATTACTTTGATACCTATTCACCTGTCGCAAGACTAACCACCATTCGAGTACTACTTTCCATGGCTGCCTCCTATGGTCTTATCGTTCATCAAATGGACGTAAAGACAGCTTTCCTCAATGGAGAGTTGGAAGAGGAAATCTATATGGATCAGCCTGATGGATTTGTGGTAAAAGGTGAAGAGACAAAGGTGTGCAAGTTGCTAAAATCTTTATATGGCCTGAAACAAGCACCTAAGCAATGGCATGAGAAGTTTGACAGAACTTTAACTTCTGTTGGCTTTGTCGTTAATGAGGCTGACAAGTGCGTTTACTATCGCCATGGTGGGGGCGAAGGTGTTATATTGTGTTTGTACGTTGATGATATTCTCATCTTTGGTACAAACATGAAAGTAATACATGAGGTCAAGTCTTTCTTGTCAAAGTGCTTTGATATGAAAGATCTGGGAGAAGCTGATGTGATCCTGAACATCAAGCTAAATAAGAACGAGAGTGGGATTACTTTATCGCAATCCCACTATGTTGAGAAGATCTTGAGCCGGTTTGGCTTTATTGATGGCAAGTCTTCTCCAACACCTTATGATCCCAGTGTGATATTGCGTAAGAACAAGAACGAACCAACAGATCAACTGAGGTATTCTCAGATCATTGGTTCACTCATGTACTTAGCGAGCGCGACAAGACCTGACATCTCTTTTGCTGTGAGCAAGTTGAGTAAGTTCATGTCAAACCCGGGTATTGATCATTGGCATGCACTTGAAAGGGTCATGCGCTATCTATGTGGTACAATGAGTTACGGGATTCACTATTCAGGGCACCCTGCTGTGCTTGAAGGATATAGTGACGCAAATTGGATCTCTGATGTAGATGATATCAAAGCCACTAGTGGGTATGTGTTTACCTTTGGAGGTGGCGCCGTATCATGGAGATCATGTAGGCAAACCATATTGACGAGGTCAACTATGGAAGCAGAACTTACTGCTTTAGACACAGCCACTGTAGAGTCAGAATGGCTGTGTGAGCTCTTGATGGACTTGCCGGTGGTTGAAAAACCTGTGCCGGCCATCCTCTTGAATTGTGACAACCAAACAGTTATTGGTCAGAGTGACCAATTCTAAGGATACGCGAAGTCATCAAGACACGTTAAAAAGACGTTGAAGTCTGTCACCGGAAATTGCGAAACTCCGGAGTAATAACTGTTACGTAGTATTCAAACAGAACAAAAAACCTGGCAGACTCCCTTTACTAAGGGGCTTCACGCAATGTGATAGATAGTGCAGCGAGGGAGATGGGTTTTTTAAGACCCATAGATTTTTATCCATAGCGGTAAACCAACCTTTGTGATCGGAGGATCCCGTGAATTAGGACCTGGGAAAAACAAGCTAGTGGGTTAAAACTGAGGAGAGTATTCGGTACCCTCTCTAAGTGAGATGCAAAACTCTCAAAATCTTTAAGGCAGGTTGGCAACATGCCTTAATGTGTTTCTGTTGGCTATGATTAGCAAAGATGCTGTCCTACAGAGCATTCTTGAAAACACACCTATATGAGTCCGACTGTTAAACGTCGCAGTCTATGAGATTTTGGGTGATCTCTAGTAGAACTCATGAAGAGACCATGGAGTACGACGCATATGCTCCAACCCGCGGGGTAGCCTACTGGCAGCCATGTACTGGTTATGACTTTGAGTGAAATCTTGACGCACAAAACTTGCAATTCAAGGCGTAGTCCATTGTTCAAGTTGCTGATAGACGTAACTAAGGTTCTAGGCGGAAGTTCAACTTAACAGTCTCTGCTGAAACACTGGTATATAAACAAGTAGTGAGGTTTGGCAAATCTCTAAATGGGCATTTGAGATCTGGTGGGGATTGTTGAAATATTGGGCCATTTCATATGAGCCCATAGTAGATTTCAGAAATTCCTAGAAATCTCAAGCCCATGTGTGTAAGCCCATTGGAATGCAGCCCAAGTTTTTGGCTGCACAAGGCAAGGGGTGGGAGCTAAGTTTAGTCCCACATGGGAAGTTGGGAGAGATGTTAGACCAACATATAAGTGGGGTGTTTGCACCACTTGGTAAGTGAGTGAGAAGAGAAGTGCCACACGCGCTCCCTCCTCCTCCTCCTCCGCTCGTCTCGTCTCGACACGACCACGACACGACACGACACGACACGTCACGACGCGCGCGCGCGCCGCGGTTTGCGGAATTGAGCCTCGGAGCCGAGCTTAATCTTTCTGCTGCACAGGAAAACCGAACGTTTTGACCGAGTCCCTTGACGGACGCGTCACAGCTAGCCAGTTCGGGTCGCTCCCGGATCGTGGGCTACTGTAACCCGACTCGACGTGCGACGTGGGCGTGGGCCCACGTTGCCTAGGGTTTTTTCCGCTGTGCGTCCGCGCCTATATAAACTCTTGCCTGGCTACACGCCGTACACACCTGAAACCGATCTAGGGTTTTACCACCTCTCGCTGCTTGCGCCGCCTCCGTAGTCTACTCCATCCCGAGCGCCGGCGTGCACCGGCGAACGGAGAGCAGGTCTCCGGAACCACTCGCCTTTGCGATCCTGTACGGGAGAGGGCGAATTAGGTTTTTGGGAAGCGCTCTGCGCGACTGCTCAAGCTCTTCATCACGGGTCGTCTTCCATCCAAGTCGGGCGGTGCTGCCTACCGCCGTCTTCATCGCCGTCTGCTTCGACCGGTCTTCTCCAACGTTGTCATCAACAACGTTACTGCTACGACTACATCTGCAAGCGAACGGTACGTGCGGTCTACTGCTGTTCGTCTGTTCATCATGTTCTGCGAGTACATGTTTAGCTACTGCCTGTTTCCGTTCATCTTGTTGTTTAGTATATCTAGTATGTTCGAGTTACATGTGGTAGTAGCTGCTATTGTCATGTTTAATATTCTGGAATTAATAATGGAAATTGTGCCTAATTATCCAACAGCTATATGGCCATGCTAGTCCACAATTTTTTGAGGCGAAACAATTTTAGCCTGTCCATGTTACTCTGAATTTAAAGGACAAATAATAAACATGTCAACAACCAAACTTATCTCATGAACACCGCCGGCAACGCCGCTGACAGCCTGCTGCTCAAAGCGACTCGTCCAGTTCCTTTGCGTGAGGTCAAGGCCCAAGTCTGTCTGCAAGCGCCATCTTCTCTGAGGCTCCTGACTCACCAAGTAAACTGCTTGTTCCTCTTCAGAAATCAACCAAATTGTTCAAATCTTTTAATGGTCAGCATTCTGTAATATTGTTGATGCAAGATATCACACTTGCTTTTCAGAAAAAAAAAGATATCCACACTCTTTGAAAAGTCTGTTTCATTGCATTTTTACTGGAGCTACATCACAGTTAACGGTATCAATTAGTACTAACTGGAATAGATCTAGCCATGCCTGTGATATACTACTGACTGATCAAACTCGCTAGTTAGGTAGCAATTGGAGTATATGCTAATTACTCCAATTATTAGAATATGTCTACTTGCAGACAGACAGACATGTATGCTGCTGTAATATTTGTTGTACTGTGACAATATTGGATCGAATTAATATTGTTGAGCATTTATCTTGTGTAATTCAACTTACCACAATCAGCTCTTATAAGAGTTCGAGAATAATATTTAATTACCTACCTACTCCTCAAGTCGTGCCCATCAGCAAGCTAGCTGATGTTGGTTGTGTATTTTGATACATGTATACTGATGTAGATGTAGTGTTATATGGGGTTTCCAAGGTTTTTTGTGCTGGGTATTGTTTGTACCCCTTATGCTGATGACAGCGTATCGTACTATTTATTGTAGATCTTAGTGACCAATTGCAGAATAGGTACAGTGCGCAAACATAGCAGGCACCTCTAAGCACTGCACTGTTATTTCTTGCATAATCCAATATCTCCACCAAGATGCAACAACTGGGAGCCAAGAAGGAGAGCACGGGCGTCGGGAGAGCGCCAACCTGCAGCTGAGTGCCGCTGCCACCTCGATTGTGCCCTTCTGCTGTATCTTGTCGCCTGCCATGGTGCTCGAAGCTTTCACCGAGCATGCATAGGCAGGCAGGGGGCTCCCAGCTGGCGGCAATGAGTATGTCGTAGAGGAGACTGCGCCGCGCTCATGCTATGCTACTGTGTTACAATTCTAATGGCAGAAGAGTTGTAGAACGAATCATTTCTTGTCATTCTTTTATGCTGCTGTTAGAATAGTAATAATTGAAAGGAAAGCAGCACCTTGTGATGTTGTATGAGTAACCGAGGTGATAAGACTGACATGGTTTATTCAGACAATAATCTTATGACTGAACCTGTTTGACATCATGGCAACATAAATCCTGATAGGAAGCCTGTATATATCAACCAGTGTTACAACTAAATCTACTAGTACCAGTGTGATAAGTATTGTTGTTCCACCCGAGAAGATCAACAAGGATGTACGCTAAACATATCCAGATAGATCATGAGAACATAAGCGCATCCTGATTACATATAGCATGTTTTCAACGGTAGTTAGACATGGCAACACAGAGAGCTATAATTCGAAAGTTTTGCAGGTAGAATAAGTACAAAATATATCCAATCTCAACATAAGGAAGAGGAGAGCAAACACTTAAGAATTAAACGATGAGCAAAGAGAAATTCTATATTACAAAGGGAAAATGAAGATAAGGTCGAACTCCTATTTTCACCGAATGTGTTTATCATCCTACAATACAATTCAAGCCAAAATCAAATCAGTTAGAACGACACCTAAAATTAAAAGACGCATAAACACAATAAAATATCAAGAGATCCAGATGAATCCCTTCTATTATCACTGATACACAGCCAATAATTCCGAATAAAATAAATTGCAAAGGAATGGTGGAAGCACGCCCAATCTATTCTACAACAGGCACTTGTTGTGAAATATGCCCTGAAAACATCAAAATTTGACTTAGAGACAAAAAAAAATACAATGAAAGTGTTACATGTTGACTTCAAATGAGAAGAAGGGCATCAAATTCGTTATATATTTATAGGGAAGTCATAGGAATCTCAGCCTGCATCACCATCATTTCTTCAAGTTTCTTAGTGTAAGGATAAATTATCCCTAAGTGTGTTTTTGGTAATTAATGACAATCCCTATGGACTAATGATTTCATTGAGCTTTTTATGAAGGAATTGTTCATATGAATTACTTGAAGTTCATGTGTTGGATTCAAGGCTTGGATGCCATGAAGATAAAGATATATCTTAAGTAGTGGTATCAAAATCATTGAATAGAAGAGATAAATCCAATATGATAAAGAAGAAGAAATAAATATATAGTTCTTGTGTAGAACTCAAGTAATTCATGCTCTAGCTTATGTGTTAAGTCAAGGAGTTTCAAAATCTTGAGAGTTTGCCTACAAGATAAGAATTCAAGATATGGCTCTATGTCGAGGTCATGATGGTCTCATGAGTTGCGATATGATTGACTAAGACCTAGAGCACGCAATCAAATGAAGAATTATTTATGTTGCTCAAGATATTGTGATATAACATGAGAAAATTCAAGGTTGACCAAGACAAAGAATAAAGATTGGATTCTAGATTGGTCAACATATGAAGCATAAGGAATGTGCCATACGGGGTCAATCGGTCTTGTGGTATGGTAAGGTTTGTCAATTATGCTTTGTGAACTAACCCATTATATATGTGTGTTTGTGTTGTCTATGTGGGTTAGGTATTATGTCATGGATATGCATCACTAGTGAGATTGCGTATATCTCATAAGAGGATGACATCAAGTGGTGGTTGCCATCAAGGTTGAGAAGTGCAAGTTTAAGATAAGCATCTCGAGAAGATCATATGCTTGAAGCTTGTCATCCATTTGGTGATAATAGAATTGCGAATACGTGCCCCAGTGAAGCTATCCCATAGTGGTGTATGGAGGAGCAAATTGGAAGTCTTCACGAAGCAACAATGATCAACTGAAGCATTCTAGCTTAACGAAAGCATGAAGCATCATCATCAAGATCAAGCGGGATGCACAAGGCAAGGTTTGTCCTTGCTAGGTTTTCCTTTTACCGGTCTCAAGTTGTTTGTTGGGAGACCAAGTTATAGGATAGATAGACGCACCATCAAGAGGGGCTTTCGGTTGGGTAACTAGATCACATCGTCTTAGGGTGCTCAATCCTTTGCATACTTTGCTTCTCCCTAATTTTTTTTCTTATTGTTGTTTCTCTTTCTGGGGTTCTTTGCAATGCACCCATCTGTTGCCTCTATTTTGAGACCTCTAATCCTGGGATATTACACCTCTCGTGCTGCTGCGGCGTGCACTTCGGTTCTTGCTGGACATATTCTTTCTCCGAGCCAACCTTCTCCGCCTGCCTCCTCCCGCCCGTGGCAGGTGTGGTGAGTTCGATGGCGTGCCGGTTTTGGCGTCAGTGAAGATTCTGCTCCGGCATCCTACGTCCAGCTGCACTGGAGTTGGGAAGCGATGTCCTCGAGCAACACCTGGGTGGTGGGTTTCAGCCGTCCGACATCCAAGGCTGTTCAAAGGCCTATCCTGAAGCCGACAAAGAGCTTCGACACTTGTTTAACCTCCATGGCGAGGCCCCTTTTGAGATATGCTTCCGCCCTCAACGTCGGCTCGACAACAAGTGGTTCTGTCCCCGCTTCTGAGCTTGACAGCGGTGGCTCCGGTCTCTGGCTCGATGGTGGAGAAAGAGGAGGACCGGATTGCGTTGTCCAACCTTTCAGCGAGGTCTTTTCTGTTAATGCCATGGACCTATGTGTTATTTCTTTTCTTATGAGGTCCATTGTAATAGTTTGTACATCCACCGTTTATGATAAATGAGATGCTTCCTGGCCCTTCGAGGCGCTCCTTATTCAAAATAATAAGTACAGACCAATTCAGTTAACAATGAAAATTAATTAACCATTAAATCTGATAGTAATTGGTTATATGTTTTATGCAAGTGACTGTAATAAAATATGATATTCTCTGCGAACACAAACACATACTATTAAAGTTCTATGCAAAACAAGTGCTATTTCCTCCTCCTGATCGGACGGTGGTTATGAATTGGGTGTTGAGTGACACTGTGACAGTGACAGTGACACTGGCAGTCTAGCACCGGTGGCGCTGCCACGTGTGCGCCCCCGCGCGACATGGCACGCTGGCTTTCCATGTCGACCCGGCCCGTGGTTTGTTCGCGAAGCCAAACCGCGGCGGCGACAGCGACCAGACTGCACGCGCGACCACGGCACCACCACCACCACTCGCCGTCTTCCTCAGCCAGCCACCCCCCACCGTCTCGACGCCTAGGAACTCGCCGGAGCCTAGGCTCGCGCCGGAGCGACCCACCCCCAGCTCACCGCCTCCACCCTCCCGCGCGGGAGATCTGCCTCCCCACCCGCCAGCACACCCACCGCGCGCCCATTCCCCGTCCGATGGCGCCGACGCGCCCGCTGATGCGCGGGATCCGCCCGCCGCGCGTCTTCTCCACCTCCCGTAACGGCCGCGCCTCGCCGTACGCGCTCGCGCTCGCCGCGCTGCTCGTGGCGTCCGCGTTCCTCCTCGCCCTCATCGCCTTCGGCGTCTTCTCGCTGCCCGTCTCCGCGCCCACCAACCTCGCCACCACCGGCGACACCGAGGCAGGCAGCGGCGGCGAGGCCGCCGACTCCTCCTCCCACCCCGCGCGAAGCCGCGGCCGCCGAGACCTCAGGTGAGTTTGGTGCTACGATGCGCCAGTACCTTCCCAGATTCGGTTCGATCTGAGCTGATCCGGGCGGCCTCGTCTCTGTCGCTGTTCGTTGGGTGCAGCGAGGGGCTGGGCGAGCGCGGCGCGCAGTGGACGGAGGTGGTCTCCTGGGAGCCCAGGGCGTTCGTCTACCACAACTTCCTGGTAACACCACACTGCCGCCCTCTGCTTTCCATTCAGATACCAGAACCACCACTCTGCTGCCATGGTTCATTAGTTACCGGTGAATGCATGCGTGCTGTTATGTGTAAAGGCTTGTGGGATCGATCCAGCCATCCCGCATCGTCTCTACTTTTGGGCGAATTGTGTGTGTGCTAAGTGAGGGATAAAATGGCCCTCGGGTGAAATGCCATTCCGGTTCTTTGAGCTGTGCTTTCAGCTGGAAACAAAGTGGTGCTGAACTTATGAGTGATTGAATAGGTTTGGGGTAATTTTAGCATATGCCGTCGAGCTGCATTTCTGTTTCGTTTTCTTCCTTGGGAGTCTTGGCTGAACTGCATGTCATCCCTTGTTGGAATGGAAAGGTGTAATTCGTTCATTGGCTTTGCTTTGCTTTTAATAATAGCTCTGATTATGGTGGATTATTACCTTATCTAGTCTGAAAGAATGGGACATCTCCAAGTTCCAACTACAAATTGTTGTTCCTCACTTCTCAAAACTATGAACCAACAGAGCCCTTCTGCCAATGTGACTTAAAGGTTCTAATAAACAGATCTGTAGGAACACCTCGTCGATTGTGCAATTCTAGGTTTATCGTTTTACTGCAGGGAAAGCTCTTTACTCTGTTGCCAAACGTTCTCTTCTTTTCAGTTGTTTCATATGCTCTGTTATTAGTGATGGATGTTTATTGACAGCTTTTTCTTTTGACATATTTAATTGCTTGTTGGTTCAGCTTATAATTTTGCTGTTGATTTAACCATGTCATTGTCATACGACTGATAGTTTGTTCATTCATTAGTCCAAGGAAGAGTGTGAGTACTTAATTGGACTGGCGAAGCCTCGCATGGTGAAATCAACAGTGGTTGATAGCACTACCGGTAAAAGCAAGGACAGCAGGGTTCGCACAAGTTCAGGCATGTTTCTTCAAAGAGGACGAGACAAGGTTATTCGGGCCATTGAAAGGAGGATAGCTGACTACACCTTCATACCTGCAGGTTCGTAGTTATTTAAAGCGTCTTGTACTCTTGTGGTGTCCTTTCGTTTTTATAATGTAACATAGTGCGACCCGCAAAATGCATACACAGTCTGATGCTTGTATGTGTCCATAACTCCCCTGTTCTTTGTTATGGATAACAATATAGTACTCACTAAGTAGGTGCTGATAGCTTTTCTTCAGTATGGCATTTTCGTGTTCAGCAATGTAGCTCTAACTTACGTGGCTTTTATCTTTTTAAAGTTCATTAGCGGTTTAATAATGTTAATCCATGCTGGCTTACAGAAAATGGAGAGGGACTCCAAGTCCTTCACTATGAAGTTGGGCAGAAGTACGAACCTCACTTTGACTATTTCCTTGATGAGTTCAACACCAAGAATGGTGGTCAAAGGATGGCCACTATTCTCATGTATCTGTAAGTATAATAATAATCGTTATCACCCAACACTTTGGTTATATGTGATTTTTTTTCCGGTTATATGTGATATTAATTGAGTTCTAAAGCATATCCTCATTTGGAACAGATCTGATGTTGAAGAAGGGGGTGAGACTATTTTCCCCGATGCAAATGTTAACAGCAGTTCTCTAGCATGGCACAACGAACTTTCAGAGTGTGCCAAAAGAGGTCTCGCTGTCAAGCCAAAGATGGGAGATGCTCTGCTTTTCTGGAGCATGAGACCAGATGCCACTCTAGACCCATTAAGTTTGCATGGTTAGTTCCATATCCTGTTCAGTGCTCTTGTTAGCTCCCTTTTTCCTGTAACTATAGTATTTGTTTGAACTGATTTAACATCAGACTTTTCACTTCTGAAACTGTTGCTCAATTTTTCTTCAGGAAGCTACTTCCTGTTTAACTTAAACTATAACTTTTTATGCGTGCATTATAAATATTCTGAATTTTCCTTATATTGCTTTATTCTTGCAGGTGGCTGCCCTGTTATTAAAGGGAATAAGTGGTCATCAACCAAGTGGCTACATGTTCACGAGTACAAAGCTTAAGCCTTCTGAAGGCATTCTAAAGGTACTTTCTACTGCCACTGTGTTAGACGTAAAGCTGCTGGCGACGCTGTTTTTTTCTTGACAAGTATAAATAAACCTTGGTGCCTTTCGAAAGACGTTTCGTTGGTTTATCATTGGCACCAAAATATACCAAATGATCTGGCTTTGAGGCGGTTTTCCACCCAGCCCAGCTCGCATTTCCCCCCACCTGTTATTACTCATAAGCATGAACATACTATGTACTCCGCGGCAACATGATCTCATTCCTGTATAAATTTCGAGTTTCTGATTGGTGTGTACGAGCATCAGAATGGCATCCCTGATTTTTGTACTGAGATATGGATGCATATAGAACGATGTTTGAAAACTTGAGCGTGTTTAAGCTGATCCCCCTCCTACTTTTTGGTTGCAGATGACACTATTTGACCATGTACTCCAGGATGGCTCCCGTGTGGCTGCATATTAGGCTGTACGGTTAGGGATCTAACCCCTTTATGTCCATTGCCTCTCCTCGAGGATATACATAAGGGTCCTATATATAATGTTACAGCTGATAGTCAGAGGGGGCTTCTTGAAGACTGACCTGCATTCCTTTTATTCTTCTATGTCCCTCTCGTTGCAGTAACCCCAGCTATTTATGGAGGAACGGTGATAATCTGGAGTCCCATTTTTGTATCTCATTCACGCCCTGTTTGCAGCATTAGTAGAAACCATAATGAACCGTTGATGTAATACTGTTGTGATGACTTGTTATTGCTGAATAATAGAGGTTTAGACTATATACATGTTCCGTGTATTCTCTGTCCTGGTGGTGGCAAGCCCACCATCTGAAAATTGAGGAAACACCATGTTCCGAATTCTGATCGAGTTCCCTGGCTCTGAGATAGACCGCAACAGCCCGGGTTCGGAATACGAAACCTGGGAGGATTCAGACGCGAAATACAGGCGAGGATTATAAGCAGAACATGTCTGAAACTGAAGTTAAGTGAGGATTATACAGGCGAGGATTATAAGCAGGATTTGAAGGGAAGCTACTTAGTTTTTGCGTAAGAGTTGGCAGATTAATGTATGAGCGTCGGTTGAATGAATGACAGATGGAACTGGAAGTGACGGTGGAACTGAACTTGAGTGTTAATGCAGATTCACTCACCTGACGCTGACGCCGACACTAATAAAACGGAGTACTACAAAAATAAATACTAAATCAAATTCCTGTGAATTTTTTGACACCAGAAGTTAACGAAGTCACTTTCGTCTCCACCGGATACTACTTCTTGTGCTGTGAGGAAAATTCAACTTTCTCCGGCAGTCCGGCGTGCTGTGCTGCGCCAATCGCGCCATCACATGGAAGAGAAGAGAAGCGAGGAAAAGAAAACAAATTGATGAGTCGTTGACGGAGGGCGGGAGCGACGGACAGGCGTCGGCGCGTCAGCCCTTCCTTCCTTCCTTTCTCCTTCGACAGTCACCGACGCGCTCCTCTTCCTCGCCAATTTCCTACTCCTCCTTCCCTCCCCTTTCCAGCCTCCACCCCGCGTGCCCGCATCTCGCGGATCTCGCTGCCCCGCGGCGCGCCAAACCCTAGCAGCATCTATCGCGCTACTCGACCCGGATCTGCCGCTGCAGGCCCGCCATGGACGCCGGCGGCGGGGGCGGGGCCACGGCCATCCGGGTGCCGTACCGCCACCTCCGCGACGCCGAGATGGAGCTCGTCAGCCTCAACAGCAACAACAACTCCAACTCCAGCCCCCGCGCCCGCGCCTCGCCCAAGGACCAGCGCCAACGGCCCCAGGATGACGGCGGCGGCGAGGCGGGGAGCGGCGCGCCCAAGTACCGGGTGGTGCTGGCCTGCATGGTCGCCGCCGGCGTGCAGTTCGGGTGGGCGCTCCAGCTCTCCCTCCTCACGCCCTACATCCAGGTACCCACCCACATAGACGCTCTCTCGCGCCGCCTGGATCTCGCCGGAGCACTCGGTGCCAGTGGCAGCGCGCCCCCTATCAGCCTATCTCTCGCTCGCTAGCTCGCTCGTCGGGGTGTTGCGCGTGCACATTTAGGGAAGGAGAGGGCGAGCAGCCGTGCCGTGTGCTCGCCACCCATTTCCGTTTCCGGTGACGCCACCGCGCGTGGGGAATACCGGTCTACTACATCCAGTTCCAACTTCCCGATAAGGCAGTTGGACGAGGCTCTACTACCGCTGCTGCTAATTAATACTACTACTAGTAACTAACCAGTACTGATCACTGATCAGAGCAAGTTTCTGGATCATCAGTTTACAGAAACAGTCCATCTGTCCATGGGTGGTCCCTTAGTGACATAGAGGTTGATGCAAATTGGGGAACACTGTTTTGATAGGAATCTAGCTAGATTAAACATCAATAAGAGATTTGTAGGCTAGATAGAGTCTAGTATTTTTTGCTGTCTCAAGTATCAGATAACTGATAATGGCCATACTATGCCTGATCCTTCTAATATGTTGACAAATGATTTACTACGTAGTAAGAACATCGCACATTCATTCATGGAGCGTGACATCTTTCTTTGCGACGTGCTCACCTGCTGTTTATCATTGATTTTACGCAGACTCTAGGGATAGACCATGCCATGGCATCGTTCATCTGGCTCTGCGGGCCAATTACTGGTTTCGTGGTAAGTTTGTGCGGTCAGGCTATCGCTGATTTTGTTCACAACCGTCATGTAAAGTCTGACATAACTAAATGGTTACGCTCTGACATCAGGTTCAACCTTGTGTTGGTGTGTGGAGTGACAAGTGCCGTTCCAAGTACGGAAGGAGGCGGCCGTTCATTTTGGCTGGATGCGTGTTGATATGTGCCGCTGTGAGTTATATCATGTTTAATATGTTACCATAATTTTCCCCCAATTCTTTCCCTGCTCTAATAGGTAGAATTCACACGTAGGTAACTTTAATCGGGTTTTCTGCAGACCTTGGTTACATGTTAGGGGATACCACCGAGCACTGCAGGTAAATCATTTGTTCTGCTCTTTTTTCTTCTGTTGACAATTTCGCATCAAGTATGTTGTCACTAATATATGTCAAATATTGTGTATACAGTACGTACAAAGGTCTAAGATATCGAGCCGCCATTATTTTCATTCTTGGATTCTGGATGTTGGACCTTGCTAATAATACAGTGCAAGTAAGCTTATTCAATTTTTTTACATATGATCTTATGTGTCTGCACCAAATTTTTGTAAAAGCGAACTTCTGTTGTCCTGACATTTTCTTATTCTTGGTACATCTAGGGACCTGCTCGAGCCCTTTTAGCCGATCTTTCAGGTGATTAATACATTCAGTTAGAATCAAACGCTGAATCCACCCTAGAGTATCAGTAATGGAATTAACCCTTATTATGCAGGTCCTGGTCAATCTAATTCGGCAAATGCAATATTCTGCTCATGGATGGCTGTTGGAAATGTTATCGGCTTTTCAGCTGGTGCAAGTGGGAACTGGCACAAGTATGTTGTGTTGTTTGTTACTTTGTGATTATATTACCCTGAAATTATATTCATTAGTTGGCTCATGCCATTATCTGGAACAAATCAAACTTATGCTAGTTGACATAAATGGTTAGTTGCTCAGTTAATAATATCTGAAACCTTGCTACTATCTAGAATGATTCCTACCAACTTATGCTAGTCAATATGTATCTGTAAATAGTATATTTGCTGTTCCTGCCTGATGACGTGCTTTATTTGAGCTATGGTCTTGCAGTAGCATAGGGCAAATCCTACACTTTGATTTTCCACCTTTATACTGCTGACAAAGAAAGCCCTACTTTCCTAATGGGACCTGTCCAAAGTTGTGAAATAATGGCAGCTCATGTATTTTCCTCCATGATGCAATATCCTTTTGTGTGTGCATTTAGTCCTCTAGTTTAGTGATTCTTGCTACATCTTATTCATTTCTTCTAGTTTCTCCTCTTGCGATGATTTGCCTGCTAAAAAGGCTGATATTCCTACTTTTGTTATCAATGCAGGTGGTTTCCTTTTCTAATGACTAGAGCCTGTTGCGAAGCTTGTGGTAATTTGAAAGCAGCTTTCTTGATTGCAGTTGTAAGTTCTCAGAGATTCTGCAACTTACCTAGGAGAAGCTATGTTTAATATGATTGCAGAAATGAACTGCTGGCTGCAATCTGCAGAAGTCGAGTAAGCTGACCAATTATCTGTTGTGCAGGTTTTCCTTGTGTTCTGTATGTCTGTTACCCTTTACTTTGCCGAAGAGACCCCGCTAGAACCGAAGGATGCACAACGGTTATCTGACTCTGCTCCTTTACTTAATGGCTCTAGAGAAAATGATGGTGCATCAAGTGAACAAACGAACGGAAGAGTTCCTAATGGTCATGCCGATGCAAACGATGTCTCAGCTAACTCCAGTGCTGAAGATTTTACAGATGCAGGCTCCAACTCGAACAAGGACAATGTTGAGGCTTTCAATGATGGACCAGGAGCGGTTTTGGTTAACATTTTGACTAGCATGAGGCATCTACCTCCTGGAATGTATTCTGTGCTTCTGGTCATGGCCCTCACATGGGTATGCTATAAAATTGGTTACATAGATATATTCGCACCAGCTGCTTGCTGTTCATCTCCTTTGTTGGGAACTGATGGTTGTTCATCACGTTTTTGTTTTGCAGTTGTCATGGTTTCCCTTTTTTCTTTTTGACACTGACTGGATGGGGCGTGAAGTTTATCACGGGGACCCAAATGGAAACTTGAGTGAAAGAAAAGCTTATGATGATGGTGTCCGAGAAGGTGCATTTGGTTTGCTATTGAATTCAGTAAGAACCTATGAGCAATTTGTTTACCATAGTTTTTACATGACTGTTGTTAGATGCATTTGCATTCGTAGCATTCCTGGTATGAATGTTTCAACAAACAGGGTCATACTAGAAATGGTCCAGAAACTAAGTTACTTCATGGTGGTTTTAAAACATAACTATTGGATGTAACCACAAGGAATTTAGTTGGTGGCTGTGACATTTGGTTCATCCATGTAGGTTGTCCTTGGGATTGGCTCTTTCCTTGTTGATCCACTATGCCGGATGATGGGTGCAAGATTGGTTTGGGCAATCAGCAACTTCATAGTGTTTGTCTGCATGATGGCTACGACGATACTAAGTTGGATCTCTTTTGACCTGTACTCAAGCAAACTTCATCACATCATCGGAGCAAATAAAACAGTCAAGAATTCAGCATTGATTCTTTTCTCTCTTCTCGGATTGCCACTCTCGGTTAGTACCAGACTCTGAACATTTTCTTCCTTATTATTGTGTTGGAAGGTGTCTTACATTCTGCTCTCATGTGCTACAGATCACTTACAGTGTTCCATTTTCCGTGACTGCTGAGCTGACTGCCGGAACAGGAGGTGGACAAGGTTTGTATCACCGATGCTTACTTTTACAGTATGCTTGAGCGGTTCACGTGGACTGAAATCGTTTGTACCCATGTCCAGGTTTGGCAACTGGAGTTCTAAATCTTGCCATCGTCGCTCCTCAGGTTAATTTTTTTTCGTCTTGGATGATCCTTTTCCATATTGTCATCACCGAACATGCCCTGATCTTTGTGACCACATTCTTCTACTTTGCAGATAGTAGTGTCACTTGGGGCAGGCCCATGGGACGCCCTATTCGGAGGAGGGAACGTCCCCGCATTCGCCCTTGCTTCAGTCTTCTCCCTAGCAGCCGGAGTGCTCGCGGTTCTCAAGCTACCGAAGCTGTCAAACAACTACCAATCTGCTGGCTTCCACGTCGGCTGAAGCTGAAACCAGCTGCTGTCTGTAACATGAAGATACTCGACACTGCTAAACCCCCCACCCATTTTGACATTCGTTTATATGGAAATGATTCATTTTCCCCTACCTGCCGGATACAGAATAAGAATAGAAGAAGATAGAGATTAGGGTAGAGAGATAGTTAGGCCTTTGTGCATACAAGCAAGCCAATGCAAAGTTGTAACAGCAAGCTGTGTCTACATGTCTTTTTGACAATATATGCAAGAGAAAATTTTACACTGGCTGGATGTAACTTGTTTCCCTGTGTATTTGCGGCGGGCAACGATGTGATCGCTCATGTGCATTCTGCTGTATACTTTATTTACTCGAGATGTTTGTTCCACAGCTTCTTCAGGAAGTTTCTCTCAAGTAATCTCATTGTTGTAACTGAAACCTTGGGCAAAAGTGGCCCCACCTGTCATACACGCAAAAGCGTTTATATTGGCGACTGGGCCTCCTACAAGTAGTTCCTTCATTGTTAAAGATGAAATGGGCTTGTTAGGCCCAATTATCACAGCAGGCCTAGCGAAGGCGGTGCACTCTCGTTAACTTAACCGAACCCAAACCATACCCAGTCCGGCCCTTTCCCCAGCGCCGACCACCATGGCCGCCGAACCTAGCTCCGACCTCCCCAACGGGACCCCCGCCGCCGCCGCCGACCGGAAGAAATCCCGGGAGAGCGACCGCCGTCGCCGGCGTCGGAAGCAGAAGAAGAACAAGGCCCCGTCCGACGCCGCCGCCGACGCCGCCGGAGATGTCGCCGACGCGGCCGAGGAGGACAAGCCCGATTCCAAACCCCCGGTACGTCTCCTGGTATCCCTAGGGTTTGGACGGGGTTGATTAGCGGCGGCCTTTCTCGCCTGAGGTGACTATTGGGGTCTGACGCTGGGTTGTGCCGTGCGCGCAGGTGGAGATCGAGGTCGAGTACGTGGCGGAGGAGCCGGACCTCGCCGACGGCCTCCTCGCCGACTTCAAGAGCATCTTCGAGAAGTTCACCTTCAAGGACACCCCCGCCGCCGCCGAGGTAAGCGAGATTCAGAGCGCCCCTCTGTTCGGTGTCATCTTAGGAGCAAAACCCTACGAAATCTGTAACCTAGCTGCTTTGCAGTGGAATCGATGCTCACTGGTTTGTAAGTTTGCTTGTAGGATGGGGAGAAGAAGGACGAGGCTGGCGCCGACGCGGCGAAGAAGGGGTCGGGGTCCGATTCGGACGACGATGAGCAGGATGCCCAGCAGAAGAAGAAGGAAGGCGGCATCTCCAATAAGAAGAAGAAGGTTCGTCTTCTGTCTTCTGTCTGTCTGTTGCTCTGTTAGAGGATGACCTGTTACAAGGGTTCCTTATGTCTTGTTAGTTGCTGAGCGTGAATTTTTTGTGTGTTGTTGTGTTTTGTAGTTGGAGCAAAGGATGAAGATTGCGCAGCTGAAACAGATATGCAACAGGCCTGACGTCGTTGAAGTAAGCCACTGTCCTCCTTTTTGCTGTAAATTAAGAGCTGCCAATGCTAGTATATGTCTGGATCTAAAGTCAATCCACAAATGTGACAATAACTTAACCAGTACCCGTAATCGTTAGTTCATAAAACTAAAATTTTGTCATTGAAGATATTCTAGATTTTAATCATGGACAATTCTTGTCTGGTCATATAGTTACTGTTGGTCACGCATTGTTGTTTTATCTGGGTAAATAATTTATACTTAGGTTCAGCATATTCGAAGCTATCTTAGGGTGAGTTGCTGGGAATATGTGTTAGCAACTTGCACCTCTTACAGCTATAATAATTAGGATATATTAAAGTTATCTAAGGCTAATTACGGCATGCACACACATGTACCTGGTCAGCTTGTATTGGTGGTGTGAACATAAGCAATAATTATGATCATATAAAGAAAGCAAAGAAGAAAATCTATCTCCAGATTCTTTGTTTCAATAACATTATGCCACCTTTTGTGTATCTACTTATGAAGTAGCTCCAATTGATTCAAACCGTACTTTTTCTGCTAGGTCTGGGATGCAACTGCGTCAGATCCGAAGTTACTTGTCCATCTGAAGTCTTACAGGAACACTGTACCTGTCCCAAGGCACTGGTCTCAGAAGAGGAAATTCTTGCAGGTTTGTAATGCATATACCATCAGTAAAATTCTATGATTTGTGTAATGATCTAAGGAGTACTTGCATGCCTGTCTGTTAAATAAACCGCACCTATCATAAGACAGTGTTGTAAGTAGGGGAGTGGTAGGCAGATGCAAATCAGACAATCATTTTTCTTCGAAATACAAACTGTAAAAAGTGTTGAAGCAACTCCCTTGATTGATATCCAGTAAACACTGCATGCTTTTCCCCTCCCTTTATTTTGTGCTACTTTAGCTCAGTGTAAAGTGACAAGGCGTTACAATTGGGTGGGTATTATTAGAAGGGTTGAGGGAACGTAAAGTCGATAAGGTTTTCCCCTCCCTCTTATACAGATATATAATTCTTGCAGGGATGCTGCAACTTCCTGGGAGCAACGGCTTGGTGGCACAGTACTTGAGTGATTACTGTAGTATAAATC
This sequence comes from Dactylis glomerata, assembly GCA_007115705.1. Taxonomy (NCBI): domain Eukaryota; kingdom Viridiplantae; phylum Streptophyta; class Magnoliopsida; order Poales; family Poaceae; genus Dactylis; species Dactylis glomerata. Next base: position 22,048 of record QXEO01001074.1, on the reverse strand, counting down.
TGAGGTGTTTCATCTAGTTAATTAACGCAAGGCATTTTTGGAAATGGTCGAGCTAGAATATTTATCTGTTGCCCTCCTTTGTAGCTTGCAGATACAGAGTATATCATTTGTCCATCCAACCATTGCAGAATCCAAATTCCTCTTTATATCATATATATAAGACCTTAAAATTATGCTTTTTTTTCCACAGTACATATCTATCTACATCTTGTTAATCAGGTTTCACATCACTATGTTGTTTCTTTCAGGGCAAAAGAGGTATTGAGAAACAACCGTTCCAACTTCCTGACTTCATTGCTGCAACTGGAATAGAAAAAATAAGACAGGTAGCTGTACATCTTGGTTGTTTGTACCAATGGTAGTTACATTGCAAGCTCAGTTGTCAATTTGGTAATATAGGAGCTGTTTGTTATTTGCATTTTTAATTCATGTTTCAATGATAGTAAGTGGCATTAAGCCATTAACCATTAAATGTATTTCAGGCATATATCGAGAAAGAGGATAGCAAAAAGTTGAAGCAAAAGCAGCGGGAACGTATGCAACCAAAAATGGGCAAGATGGATATAGATTATCAGGTCAGTACATTCCGGCTGTGACCAATTAAGACATACAAAATGGGCAAGACATATTGATTGCTTAATTTGTTGGATGTCTCTGAGACAGTGAATAGCATATTTTCCTGCGCTTTTTCTGTATTCTGTACTTCTCTCTGCATGCATAGGTTTGTCATGCGTTTATAAACCTTTGTCATGTAAACCTAATGTCTGTGCACCTGTCACTTACTGTGGCCTTTCGTCTTGTCCCTACGTTTTGGGCATCAATAGTTATAATGTTCATCTGGAAGTGTCTTAACTGAAGGGGCTGTTTGTTTCGTTTGTTCAAATTCCAGACATGTATTTACTTCACAGTTCACACAGGAAAGTTATGTCTCACCACAATTTGTTGTGTGCAGGTTTTGCACGATGCCTTCTTTAAATATCAAACTAAACCAAAATTGTCTAGTCACGGTGACCTGTACTACGAAGGAAAAGAGTTTGAGGTACCTTTTCTTTGTTCTCTTCTTGATATGTCTGAAACAGAGATGTCTGTGTTTTCAAACCTGCCTCACTGAGCACAATGCTATTCATGCCTGCACTCAACAGGTCAAACTTAGGGAAATGAAGCCAGGTATGCTGTCCCGAGAACTTAAAGAAGCTCTTGGTATGCCTGATGGTGCGCCACCTCCATGGCTTATAAACATGCAGGTATTTTTCCTTTTAAAGAAAATCTCCATGCAGCTGTTCTTCTGGTTGTCTGTTCTTTTTGTTACGGGCCAACTGTCAACTCACATGAGATAATTTTGGCAGAGATATGGTCCTCCGCCCTCTTATCCTTCGCTGAAGATTCCTGGTCTGAATGCTCCAATTCCTCTTGGTGCTACTTTTGGTTACCGACCTGGGGAATGGGGAAAGCCTCCTGTGGACGAGGTTTGCTACTTAAAAATGCGTTTTGTGGGCTCGGCTATAGTTAAATGCTTCTGTAGTCAACTAATATATTTCTTTTCTGATCTATTTATTTGGTTTGACCAACAGCATGGACGCCCCCTGTATGGAGATGTTTTTGGTATCCTACAGCAGGATGAACCTAATTATGATGTATGTATAATCAGCTATTTTCCCCTTAGATTTCTTGTGTTTGTGTGCTCTGAATTGAATAGCTGACTGCTGTGCTGCATTGCATTCCAGGAGGAGCCTGTTGACCGCAGCAAGCACTGGGGAGACTTGGAGGAGGAAGAGGAAGAGGAGGAAGAAGAGGAAGAGGAAGAGGAGGATGAACCAATGGAAGATGAAGACATGGAGGAAGGCATCCAGTCAGTCGAAACCATGTCAAGGTGCTTACAGTACTTCTTTGATGGCTTGCTTAATGTTCTCTGCTCTAACGTGCTAACTTATGATGCTTCTTCTTCTTTTGTTAATAGCACTCCAACTGGCATTGAAACACCTGATGCTATCGATCTTCGAAAGCAACAGAGGAAAGAGCCTGAAAGGCAAACCGAAAAGCAGCTATACCAGGTGAGGACTTTCCTTCAGTTTTGTGGAATTTGAGGCGAAATCTCGTTACAAAGCTTTAGTTTTTGTTGCAGTTCATAACCAATTTTCTTTTTCATTTGAAGGTTCTTGACCAGAAAGAAGAAAGAATTGCACCTGGGGTACTCTATGGATCAAGCCACACGTATGTAACACTAATAAAACCTAGTCATCTGCACAATATTTTCTGATGTTTTCTTGTTTGAATTCAACCATATGGAGATTTTATTTTGTATCTTGCTTTTGCAGATATGTGGTCGGGGCACAGGATAAAGCTGGGGTTAAAAGGGTGAGCTTCTAGTCCCTGCACCATGTCTACGTATACTCACCTTTATGTTTTAGCGATTTATTTAGCTTTTCTCTGTTGTTCTGTTTTGCAGGTTGATCTTCTTAAGAATCAAAAGTCCGATAAAGTGGATGTCACCATACATCCTGAGGAACTCGAAGTTATGGATGATGTTTTGGCTGCCAAGTAAGATTTTACTTTTGGTTACCTGGCGTTTGTGTAGCTGTGCCTGTCAATATCTGTAATTTGAGACATTTCACTCCTTTCCTTAAAACCATGAAACAGATACGAAGAAGCACGAGAGGAGGAGAAACTACGGAACCAGAAGGAAGATTTCAGCGACATGGTGGCGGAGGTACGTTTTACGTTTCTTACTGCTAGCAGTTCCAACTAGAGGCAAATACCAATCTGATCTATGTGATTTACCATTTTTTCTGTCCGTTTTGCAGAACGCGAGCAAGAGGAAGAGGAAGCACGAGAAGGACGGGAAATCTTCGAAAAAGAAGGACTTCAAGTTCTAGATGTCGTTGTCGAGCTATCGTTTCTCTTCTGTTGCCAGGGTGGAAATTTCCGTTTCTTGTTGTAGCCTGTACTTTTAAGATGTATGTATACGTATGCATGGGTGCACTAGTTGTCTGTCGATCTGAATGGAAGATGGAAATGTATGCGGTTGTAGTCCATACATGTCAACAGGTTATATCATGCTAAGCCTGTTGTTAATTTTACTAGCATAATAGTGTTGTATTGAAGAGTAAACCAACTCATGCTAGTTGGCAGTTATGGCGCAGAATTTCCTTTTGACGTTGAGAATCCTTTCGAAATTTCTCAGTGCCACATGTACAGATCCTATGATGCAGATATGTGTTTCGAGGCTGTTGGGTAGCCGCAGCTCTGTTTAGAACACACAAACCTGCAAGATATGGTGCCAGTATTAAGATCGGATGATAGATACGGTCCTTACGTCTCGTCCAGGTGGGAAGGAGTGGGATTGAATAGTGTCAGACACAAGTCTAATTTGGCTCCCGGATGCATATAAACCCATTTTTCTAAGACATTTTTTAAAATGTCAAAATTCTAAAAAAAATCACATGTAGATCCGGATTTTCTATGTTCGCACATATGTTTTGGGGAATGTACATTTTTTGTGTCCTGCGAAAAAAAAAATCGATGCTCCAACATGACTATTTAGTATTTACTGGTTATTTCATTTTACATATGCCACAGATAGTGCTCCTTTTTCCTGAAAAATTGTGTGCAAATCTAGAATATTCAAATGTGCACGTAAAATTTTTCAACATCTAGAAATTTATTTTTTATATATATTTTACAATAGGTTTATATACATGTGAACAGATCTTTGGCTATTGAGGTAGAAGCAGTACTATCGGAACTGAAAGAGGTCAAAAAAAGATTTAGTTTCGAAGTTCGCTCTGGTCTGAAATAAAAGAATTAGGTCAGCTCCAAGCCACTGCCTCTGAGACAGCCATCGACTCCACCGTAGATTGGTTCCTTCTTCTCTGGCCGGCCTCGCCGGCGTCAGGAGGGGTGGAGAATCTAATCTATGTGTGGAGATTTTTATAATAGTAGTGTTTTGCAATAGATTAGGTTAAATTTTTGGGTAGTCATCTTCTTTGGTCCTCACATCAATGGAGATGATATCGTCTATAATAATCAATTTTTGGCACATCTTTCGACGATAAGATCTTTCTCCCGACGTCAATGATAGTGTTGGAAGATTAAAGTTATCTAGGTATGGTCCTTCAGATCTTGCTTTGCCGGAGCGATCTTGGATCTTTTCTCATGGTTGCCGTGGGGATGTTTGTCCTCACAGTTTTTGTCTCGACTGCTACGTCCTCGATACTGGTGATTCGTACTCACGGCTCTCCAGCGACATCGACCAAGCTGTTCGGTTGCTTTTCTCTGGCATACTGGTGTTGGTACTCTTGCCGATGGTAATTGACTACTTCAATGGTTGTGCGCGCGCATATAGCTTTGGTATTGCGGCTTAAATTAAATTTATGAGAGAACCTTTGTTGATATTTTCAGGTCTACGGTTTTGTACCTATTTTCGGTTGCCTCTAGAAGAGTATAAGATTGTGTCATGGAAGAAGAAAGATTTTAAAGACGTTGAAGATTTGCTAGTTTCTTTGAGACTTTATTTTATAATAATTAAAGTCAGCTTGTATATCTCTAACACGTACTATTTATTACTATAAATATATATTATATTAATTATTAAAAAAAGTAGAAGCAGTACTTTTGCCACACGCCCCAATATTGAGAGGCTATGTGATTATCGGTGAAAATGCTCAGTCTAGAGAAAAACGAGGAAACAAATCGAAGAAAAACCAATTCTGCTTCAACATTCCGAGTAGTTTCTTTTCCCCCTCCCGCGAATTCAGAAATCCCCCCAATCGATCGAGCTGTGACCGGGAGAAGATGTGGCGTGGCAGCGGCGGACGGAGGTGGTGGGGGCTACTGCTGGCCACTCGTGGGCCTCGTCCACGGCGGCTGCCGGAAGGCGTGCGTGGCTTGGTGCTAGTGCTCCCGATGGGGTAGAGATGAGGCGCGGCGGCCAGACCCAGAGCGGCTGCTGCCATCGATTTGTTGGTAAGCTAGCTTGCTTTGGATCTGCAGTAATTCAGTTTTTTTAGCAAACTTAGTGGAGCTTAATACGTATGTCAGTATTCGTAGCTTGGTCGTACATTGGATCCCCCCCTTCAAATTCCTGATCTGTTACCGGTTTTGGCCTCAAGAGCTGCAGCTTGCGTTTCTCTGTTTGGTCAAACAAATCGCGCATTAGCGCCTTCTTGGTGGTTAGCCTAGCTGTTGAGTATACTCAAGGACCTCAGGCCTGGCAAGTCGTGATTACAAAAGAGAGACAACAACCTACTCTTGTCTTCTTGCTGAGTGCCTCTCAGTGCCGGCCGGCCTAACCTGTTTTTAATTACTCAATGTTGCTGGTATAGATCAGCACCCGGAGTTAGCTGCGTCAGATTCACCCATCCACCCACGGGCAAAAAGAACCGCCATCATATAGTCTGACGTAATTCAGTTTTGTACTGAACTTGCTTGAATTTAATACGTCAGGACTCCTAAATTCAATCCGACCAAACATTGGATTTACCGTTCCTTCCAATTTGTTAATCTGTTGCCTGGGTTTTGGCTTCAAGATATATGCTTGGCGTTTCTCTAGTTCGGTACATATTGAGCATTAGTGTGTTCTTTGTGGCGATACCGAGGAAGCTACAATGATCATGCCTTCCCAACGCCTGCTAGGATGCTAGCTAAGTAGCTATCGAAGCGTCACTGTCTCCTGCTATAATAAATCTTGCGCACATACTTAGTTGAGACATGCCAAAGTCTTGATTAGAAAATGTCAACCTACTTTGTCCCTGACCTCTTTTTAATCAATGTTCGTGTTCTAGATTGGAACCAAGCATCAGATCGACATCCACCCACGCAAGTGCTCGTCTAGGGAGCTTGAGGAGATCACATCCAATCCAAGATTCTCCCATGGAGGCCACCGTGCTGAGCATTGGCAAGTCTGTGCTGAATGGGGCGCTGGGCTACACCAAATCTGCTGTGGTGCAGGAGATGGCCTTGCAGCTCGGAATCCAGCGGGACCAGGATTTTGTCACGGCTGAGCTGGAGATGATGCAGTATTTCCTGATGGATGCACACGAGGAGCGAGATGCGAGGGTGATCAAGATCTGGGTGAAGCAAGTCCGCGACGTCGCCTACGACGTTGAGGATTGCCTCCAGGATTTTGTTGTTCGTCTGCAGACCCAGTCTTGGCGGCGCATTCCCCGCATGCTCCTTGATCGGCGCCATGTCACCAAACAGATGAAGGAGCTGCGGGCCAAGGTCGAAGATGTGAGCCAGAGGAACATGCGCTACCGCCTCATCAACGGTTCCAACTCCATTTCCATTTCTACCGATGCTGGTCCGTCTAGCACCGCTGCCATGTTTGGCATTGATGAAGCAAGGCTTGCAGCTAAGCAACGACAGCCAAGGTTGGATCTTGCCCAGCTGATCAACAAGGATGACGGTGGTGAGGGCCTTGGAGTGATTGCGCTATGGGGAACAAGTGGAAGTGTCGGTCATACATCTGTCATTTGGGAGGCGTACGAGAATCCAAACATCAAACTCAATTTTCCATGCCGAGCATGGGTCAGGGTGATGCATCCTTTCCATCCAAAAGAATTCGTCCAGAGTATAGTGAAACAGTTTCGAGCAGCAGTGGGAGTTGGTGTTCTGCTGGAGGAGGAAAGGACTGGGCAAGATTTGGCTCAGGAGTTCGATGGATACGTCAATGAGAAGAGGTACCTGATTGTGCTTACTGACCTATCCACTATTGAAGAATGGCAACAGATAAGCATTTGCTTCCCACTAAACAAAAACCAAAGCTGTGTCATAGTATCTAGTGAGCAAGTTGAGGTTGCAAGCTTATGCGCAGGCCAAGCAAGCCTAGTGTCAGAGCTTAAGCAATTATCTGCTCATCAGACCATTTATGCTTTCTACCAACAGGTAATAGTCTACTGTTGGAAGAAAACCACCATTGAACTCTTATGTTGTTTATTTAGTTTCAACGTACCTGCTATCAAAATGCATTAATTTGGACAAGTTTACTTCTGAAACAAATAATTTTTTACTACTGCTAGTACCAATCTTCTCTTTGGTTCTTTTTTCGATAATTGACACTTTTATTGGAACCTACACTCATATAGTCATATGCAAGAGATACAGCTGCACAAGGATTCAGTCCCCTGCATTTGCATACATTTTTTGGTTCTTGTTATACGAAAACAACTGCCAGTGGCTTTCTGGGTTATGTTTTTCTTGTGGTCCTTGCTGCTTTTATTCGGGAAAAGTTGGATTTTCACTTTAGAAATTAGTATACTAGCCAAATAATTCTATAACTTTGGAAAAATATCAACTTGTATTTAAAGTATGAAAAGTCGAAAACCTTTACAAAATAGGATCCTAGGAGTGCCCACATGGACTATCAGTCTGTCAACTGAGTTATGTCATTTGCTTGACTAGCTAACTATTGTTAGCATATGTGCAGGGTTCACAAGATGTAACATTTTCAACAAAGGCGTGTGTGTCTATTTCAAACTCCACCACTACCATTAGTAACATTACAATGTTGCCTATAGATGAGATACATGATGACCAATCTAAGGATGCAGATATAAAGTGGATGGTCAAAGAGAAGTTCCCTCACACCTCCCCGGTTGCAGGTGTTCTGGAAGAATTCCAGCTCATTGGGCGTGAAGCAGAAAAGATTGAAATTATGAAACTCATTTCAAAAGAAGCTACTCAACAATTTGAGGTGATAGCAGTTTGGGGAATGGGAGGTCTTGGAAAAACCACTCTAGTCAAAGATGTATATCAAAGACAAGAGCTAAATGACATGTTTGCTAGGCGTGCTTTTGTCACAGTCTTGCGCCCCTTCAAGCTTGAGGAGCTCCTTAGGACTCTAGCTACGCAAGTGTGTGCAAATGCTCATGAAAAGAAGAACTTAATGAACTTTGCCGGCGACCAAGAAAAGGATATAGCTTCGATGACGGTTGAAGAGTTGATTAAATCGTTGGACAGGCTATCAGCAGAAAATAAGTGTTTGATTGTCCTAGATGACCTATCATCTACCATGGAATGGGATATTATAATGCAGAGATTCCTTGAAATGAAAAAAGCAAGATGGACCATAGTGATTACCACAAGACAAGAAAATATTGCTAAGCATTGTTGCAAGAATCCTGAGTACATACACTTGCTCAATGGTCTACAAGATAAGGATGCATATGACCTTTTCACGAATAAGGTACCGAAAGTAAAATGATTTTAAATTATTATAAGCACAATACTTGTAAATTTGTCTTTGGAAAGACAGTGTAGTGTAGGTTCTGAAAACATTTTTGTGGTGTCATATAAGAGATCGTAATCTTTTGAATATTTTGTCTACTAAACCAAGAATCTTAATTATGCGTCCACATTGCCATGGTATAATGTTAGAAGTCGATCACTCACTTCCTTCACTCACTCAACTAGATGTGTTTCTAACAAACACGTGGATAGTATATCTTTTTCAAACTCAAACATGTGGAGAATAAATCTAGTCGTACCCCTATTTAGATGATGTTAACGCGATACCCAGTAACCCAATGGTGGAGCCAAGAGTTAACTCAGCTCAGAGGTGTTGCAGTGTTTAGGAGTTAGGAGGGAGAAACTCAACTTGGGAAGAAAAGAAACACCCCATGCCAAACCTAAAATTGCTAAAAAGGAAACCTCCATGCTTCATGCCGCCCCCTATGTTCTCGGGCCTGTCTCTGCCCTTGGTGATATGGACAACAAAGCGATTTAAATATTTAAACTAATCTGGTTAAATAGGTAAAGTGACCAAGCATAATGCAAACATTAAATAGAACAAGATCTACATCAGGGGAAACATAAAAATGGAGAATTTCAGTGAATAGTGCCTTATCTTTCTCCTTTTATTCAGATTTGCTTTTCTGCAGATTTTGATGTTTCACTAGTTTTTCAAAAAAAATATAACATGATATATAAATTCAGGTATTTAAGAAGACTACAGATTTGGCTAAGCAATATCCAGAGTTGGTTGACCCAGCAAAACTAATCCTCAAAAAGTGCAACGGACTTCCTCTTGCAGTAGTCACCATAGGTGGCTTCTTGGCAGATCAACCATCAAAAACTGCTGTGGAGTGGAGGAAACTAAATGAGCATATTAGTGCTGAGTTGGAGATGAATCCAAAGCTCGAGCCCATAAAATCTGTCCTTATGAAAAGTTATGATGGTTTACCCTATTACCTCAAGGCTTGTTTCTTGTACCTGTCCATCTTCCCCGAAGACCACAAAATTAGGTTGAGACGTCTGGCGTACCGATGGATTGCGGAAGGTTACTCAAGGGAGGTGCGGGACAAGTCCGCAGTGGAAATAGCGGAGAGATACTTTGTGGAACTGATAGAGAGAAGCATGATACTACCAGTTCAACAATTGGCTTCCAGCAGAAATAGAGTTGACTCTTGCCAACTACATGATCTCATCCGAGATATCAGCATCTCAAAGTCAATGGAGGAAAATCTTGTTTTCAGGCTAGAGGCAGGTTGCGGCTCAAACACCCGACATGCAGTACGTCACCTTGCCATAAGCAGAAATTGGGAGGGAGATGAGTGTGATTTCCAGAGCACAGTGGAGCTATCCCGTATACGGTCCTTAACAGTGTTTGGCAAGTGGAGGCCGTTTTATATTTTGGCTGAGATGAGGTTTCTTCGGGTGCTAGACTTGGAAGACACGAAAGGTCTAGCTAATCATGACATTGCGTACATCGGGAAGCTTCTTCATCTAAGACACCTTTCGCTAAGAGGGTGTGACGGCATAACTTACCTCCCGAATTCGGTTGGTAACCTGAGCCAACTCGAGACACTAGACATAAAAGACTCAGGAATAGTTATGCTTCCCAAAACCATCATAAAGCTTAGTAAGCTACGTTATGTCCATGCCGGTAGCGGATACCCATTGCCAAAAGAGCTAAATTGGTGCAAAAAGTGTCTAAAACTTTTGCTTACTCCATTTTATGTATGTGCATTATGCTGCTCACGTGAGCCCTGGCGTGATGCTTGCGCTTCTGGTGTTATGGTGCCAAGAGGGACCAGGAAATTGAAAGCCCTGCATAGACTGCGGTATGTCCACCTTGCCTGGGGAAATGCTGCTATAGAAGAGATAAAAGGTCTCACCGGTCTGCGGAAGCTAGGAGTGGTCGGTATCGACATGAAAAATGGTCTGGCGTTCTGTTCAGCCATTTCCAGTCTCAGCCACCTTGAATCGTTGTCAGTGCAGTCAGGTGATGGCTTAATTGGCTGTTTAGATGGCATGTCCACAGCTCCGGAAAATCTCCAGAGCCTCAAGCTATCCGGCAGCCTGGAAATATTGCCGGAATGGATCAAGGGGCTCCAGAATCTCGTGAAGCTCAGTTTACAACGCAGCAGCCTATCAAGCAACTGTGCAGCCATGCATGCCCTTGGGAACTTGCCAAACCTATCCATCCTGGGTTTGTGGGAGTACGGGCCTAAGATCGATGTGCTCCGGTTCGAGAATGGCCTTTTCAGAAGGCTCACGGTGCTCACTCTTTGCTATGAAAGCATGGAAATCAAGTTAGTCGAGTTTGAGGAAGAGTCAATGCCCAATCTTGAGATGCTGGACCTTGACCTTCGTGATACTGAAACTGCCTTCTCTGGGCTAGAATTTCTCCAAAGCATCAAGGAAATACGGCTCAGTGTTTATTTCTCTGGTTGGTCAGAAGATATGACTTGTGAAGAAATGCAGATTGAAGCAGAAAAGAAAAGTAAACTGGTGAAAGACAAAGTCAGGAAGGAGTTGCGGATTCAGCTTGACAGGAACAAAAATCGGCCCGTTTTGAAGGTGAAATGAGCTCAGAAACCCGGGTCTCTACCTCTTTTCCTTCCATATCCTTACTGAATGGCTAGCATGGCGTTGGAGAAACTATCTTTTATCAACTCACTTGTCCATGGTGATGGAAGGATTAGCTCAGCTACCGACTGGTTCCTGGCTAACTGGTAGCACTGCTTTTTTTGAAATGGGAAACTAGACCCGGCCTCTACATCAAAATGATGCACACAGTTCTGATAGCTCCAGAACCAGAAGGAAGGTATGTTTTATGTTTCTTACGCGCATCTTTTACGTAACTGTTGAACCAGAAGCAAATACTAACTTTTTTTCTGGATTTTGCAGAATGCGAGCTAGACGAAGGATGGGAAATCTTCGAGAAAGGACTTCCAAGTTCTGGATGGTTATCGTTTCTCTTCCGCGTTTCCCAGGAGAACGTGCTTCTGTTTCTTCCTGTAACCTGTACGTTTAAGATGTATGTATACGCATTAACGCATGCCTGTACTCTAGCAAGGCAGTTTTATTTACGTGATGGATGAAAAGATTAGGAGAAAAGGAAAATTGAAGTTGTTGCACATACATTTCAACGACTTTTGGTAGTGAAATGTTACTGTTAGCATTGATTTAGTGCTGTCTTGAAGGGAACAGAGTGAGCTTTCTAGTTTTTTTTTAACATAAGTTGTGAATTTAGTGCGTGAAGTAGGGATGGTGGTTTGGCTCCCAGTTGAATATGAACCTATTGTAAATATTGCATGAAAAACAAATTTCAAAATAGAAAAAGATCTTGAGAAAAAATGTCACGTGTACATTTGGAAATTCTATCTCCGCACACAAGTTTTTGAAAAAAAAGCATTTTATGCCGCTTATGTAGAAAATACAAAAAAAAAACCTATGAATAGTCATGTTGAAGCATCGATTTTTTTTTTACACGCACAGAAGTTGCTTTTTCAGGAAAAAATATATGCAAACATAGAATGTCTGGATATACATGCAGAAATTTTGATCTATTTTCTTAATGTTTTAGAATGTAGTTTGAAACGGTATCTTTATATGTATCCAGAGCCAAACTGAAATTCCGGCAAGAGAAATTTTCTCGTTCTATGGGTCTTGTCGAACTCAATTAATTTGGGGGAAAGCACTGCATGACAGGCGTGTCACGCCGCATTACCAATACGCCAAGGTCATGCTTTTTTTTTTCCCAACCGGGCTTCCACCCCTTTCCATTTCAAGAAACGGAAATAACAGTCTGTTACAAAAGGAAGTTTGAGGGGAAGAAGCTAGCTGAGCAGTGCCCCATCGAAACGTACACTATAGAGGCGAAAACCTAACACCACTGAATAGTTTAATTAAGTAGTTATTACAATCACCAAGAGGAACAGAGAAAGTTCAAGGCAACAAGGCAAAATAACACTAGGAGAACACACACTTCAAGCAGCATTGGTCAGGAGCAGCTGGCGAGGATTAGCTTCAGCTCGAGTCGAGTACACAGAGGCAGCATCTTGCTTCAGTTTCCTGGCACCTTCCATCAGTGTCTCCTTGTCTCCTGCATCCTTCTGAAGACCTGACCTGACCAGTACATGAGCAAAGAGACAGAGAAAAAGAAGATTACACTCGGCAACTTCAACTCAAATTTATCACAAGTAACCCTATTTCTGATGCTCCAAATAGCCCAACAAATCGAGGCCAAGATGACTATATGGAATTTCTCATGCCTTGGCATGAAAACATGGAACCATGCCACAACTAGGGCTGCAAATGAGTCGAGCTCGAGCAGGTTATACTTGGCTCAGCTCAGCGCATACTAAAATTCAAGCGAGCTCATACTGAGTCGAGTTAATGGCCGAGTTGTACAAGTTGGCTCGTACTCAGCTTGTAACAATCTCGAGTCGATCTCGAGCTAGCTTCAAGCTCAGAAATATAATGATGTTTTCAATTTTGCCTGCATATAAAAGGAACAAAAATACTATCCACACCATATAAAAGGAATAAATTAATCTTCCATATTCCCTTAATCAAAATCTCATCCAAATTAGAAGAAATAAATTTTGTCCACAACATATAAGGCAATACTATTTATATTTTCTTTTAATATGTAAGAAATTAGTGTACAATATTATTATTATTCGAGGTCTCAAGTAATAATTGAGCGAGCTAGTGTTGGCTTAAGATCAACTCATATTCAAATCGAGCTATATAAGACACACTTACTCAGCTCATTTCTTTTCGAGTCGATCCTGAGTCGAGCTATAAACCGAGTCGATCTTTAGCCGCTCACAAGTGTCGAGCTTTTCTTGCAGCCCTAGTCACAACTTGCCAAAAGGACTAAAGCACACAGTCACTGCCTAAGGTTTTTCCAAGAATCCCCCAAACTACCCGAGCAACCTACAGGTAAAGAAAAGATGATTGTTAGATTCAAGGAGATTGCATAAGGAACATCTAGGAGAACATGACGATTTTTTTTTTCATAATTTCCCTGGTAAGAACAACATCCAGACACAACTGCCAAACGAAAACTTTGATTTTGAGGGGGACCTTAGCCTTCCAGATCCATTTATTGTGAGAACCTGCTAAATTCCTTTCCAGCCACTTATACACTGATCTGGTGGAAAATATCTTGTTTTCATTAAGAGACCAGTAAACAGAATCCGGGTTCTCAGAGAGCACAAGAGAACGTGAAGTGTCTTGAATATGAGCCCAATTGTTCAAGGATTCACCATGCAAAACTCTTCTAAAGGAAATGATCAAGTTTTTTTTTGAATTTTCACCGGGGGAGGGAGAACCCTCCACCTGAATTGTATTCAGTTGCCTATTAGGCTTTGCAGCCTATTTCAAGAGGAGTTCAAGTGAACCAGAAATACAGGGGACTGACTGAAGGGGAGCAGAAACAGAAACAACACACACCAACACACACAGACACAGAGAGAAAGGAGGGAAGTGACTCTGAGAAAGCCCCAGAGACCGAAGCCTGACGAGAAGAGAGCATCGCCGGAGTAATCGACAGCCCGATCAACCCCGAGCCCAAAGCAAGACACTGTGTCATCGACGCAATCTAACGGAAGCGTGCAGCCGAGACCACACAATGCCACGACACCATCTGCATCGGGAGTGTGGTCAAAAGGTCACCCACAGCGAGACGACGCCACAACACCTGCGTGCCACTGACTTAGACGAAGGGCCTACGAAGGGCCTCACGACACCAGAGACACACCATAGAGCGCCGCCGCATGCCACACAGCCTCCCACGCCCGCACGATCCAGCTCCGACATGAATCCAACGCAGGAAGAACACCACCACCACATCCCAGCCGGAGACGAAGAACTAGGCAAGCCTAGGTCTGCAGTCGACCGGCTCCACCACCTGGCGCCGCAAGGCCTTCCCATCCGCAATAGCTCCAAGGTGATGCCTTCACCAAGGAAGCGCCGCCGGAGCGCTGCCATCGCCCGCTCCAACGGGAGCTAGGATTTCTCCTGAAGGCTGGGTAGAGGTAGGCGAACTCACAGCGCCACTCCCAGCAAAGATAGCGGCACCCAAAGGCGTCGCCGACGCTGGCTCCGACCAACAAGCCGGAGCAGAGCATTTGCCCCGAGTCAGATACATCCCACCACCAAGCGGATGGGCAAGACCTGAAGCCCACCACCAACTTGCACTGGACACACCTGACCTGGAGAACGCATCTGGAGCACCATGTCCAAATCCACGTCAGGACTCGATGGCCAGCCGGAACCAGCCACGCGCAGCCAGATCCGGCGACGCCAACAAGCCACGGCCAGCCAGGTCAACGACGGCCTTGAACAGCCGCCACAACAGCCATAGCCCTCCAGACCTGGGGCGCCCAGGGCCAGCGCCACCGGCGCCGCCACGAGCCACCGCCAGCCTGCTTCCAGCGTCCGCCCCCAATCAGCACCACGAGCCACCATGCCGAATGTAGCCCGCCAAGAACCGCCGCCGTCGCGAGCTCCCCATCTCGGGCACGGCCACCGTTGCAGCGGAGAAGAACCCCCCGGGCCTCGCTGCCGCCTGCTTCACATAGGCTTTGCCCGGCGGAGGCAACTGGCAACGGCGAGGAAGAGGGACGGGGGAGGGGAGGGGCGCTGGGGTCGGGGGAGGTTGAGGCGCCGCCCGTGTCGCCTTGGGGAGGAGGCGACGTGGGGGCCTGGGAAGGTCGTTCTGACTGAACGATCATGATCAAGTTTTTGTCTAAAGCATCCTTGATAGTGATTTCCTGTTCGTGACAAAGGTCAAAAATAAAAAAAATAAAAGGGAAAAACTATCACAAAGAGGTCTCTCATCATTAATAGGATCTTTCCAAAGCCTGCTGATAGTGCGTGTTAAGCACCAGTTGGGAACCCCAAGAGGAAGGTATGAGGAGCACATCAGCAAGTTTCCCTCAGTTGTGAAACCAAGGTTTAATCGGACCAGTAGGAGAAAGCCAAACTTCAGAAGGTTGATGCACGCTAGCTTTGCGACACTCTAGACAACGGCGCCAGATAAATGCTTGTCGGCGTGTAGCTTTTCACCAGCAGCAATGTGGAACCTGCACACAACACAACCAAGAACTTTGCACCAACTTATGATGAGGTTGCCAATCTCACCGGTTTGCTATAAACAAAGGATTGAGCGTATCGAGTGGTAAAAGGTAATAGTATGCGGGAATATAAATAATCAAGTAAATAGTAAACTGTAATAGCAATGTAAAGGAAATTGGACCGGAGTCCACAGTTCACTAGTGGTGTCTCTCCATAAGATAAATAACAACATGCTGGGTAAACAAATTACAGTTGGGCAATTGATAGAATAAAGATAGCGTATATATATCATGAGGATCACTATGAGATTCACTCTAGGCATTACGACAAAATACATATACCGTAATCCAACTGCATTTATGACTAATAATCCACCCTCCGGATATCGTCCGAGCAACCATCGGGTATTAAGTTGCGAACAACGGATAACTGCATTAAGCAAAGTGCATAAAGTAAACAAAGAAAATATCCTTGGACACAAGAATGTTGTTTTCTCCCTAGTGGCAATAGTACATCTACAACCTTAGAGGTTTCTGTCACTCCCCCAGATTACTAGAGGCATGAACCCAACTATCGAGCATAAATACCCCCTCTTAGAGTCACTAGCATCTACTCGGCCAAGATATCTACTAGCAACGGAGAGCATGCAGGATCATAAACAACATAGAGATAACATAAAGATAATATTCAGCACATCAACTTGACATAGTACCAATACTCATCGGATCCCAACAAACACAACATGTAGAATTACACAAAGATGATCTTGATTATGAAAGTCAGCTCACAAGATCTAAACATGAAGCACATGGTGGAGAAGACAACCATCTAGCTACTGCTATGGACCCGCAGTCCAAGGTAGACTACTTACACATCACTCCGGAGGCGACCATGGTGGTGGAGAAGGCCTTCGGCAGGGATTCCCCTCTCCGACAGGGTGCCGGAAAGAGCTCCTGGATCCTCCCAATCTCGCGACAACGACGGCGGTGGCTTGCAGTATGTTTCGAGGAAAAGCGATCCGTCCTTTAGGTTTTTCCCATCGAGGGGAATATATAGGCGAAAGGGCAGCGTCAGGAGGTGGACCAGCTGGTCTCACCCCCTGGTGGCGCGGGCCAGGGGCAGGCCGCGCCACCCTAGGGTGAGCCTGGCCTCTGGCCCCCCTCCGTCTCATCTTCGGACTTCATGACGCTTTGAGAAAAATAGAAGGTTTGGCTTTTTTTTGTCCAATTCTGAGAATATTTCCTGTGTAGCTTTTCTGAAATACAAAACAGCAGAAAACAGGAAACTGACACTATGGCGTCTCGTTAGTAGGTTAGTTTCAGAAAATGCATAAAACGCCACAAAGTGTAACAAAACACAAGGCAAATGGTGTATAAACAAGTATGGAGCATCAAAAATTATAGATACGTTTGAGACGTATCAAGCATCCCCAAGCTTAACTCCTGCTCGTCCTCGAGTAGGTAAGTGATAACAATAGAATAATTTTTGAGGTGACATGCACCATCACAATCTTGATCAACGAGGTAAAGCATTGAGTGCTGGGATCAAAGAACTTAAAATATGGGCATAAGAGATATAATCTTGACAATAAAAATTAGCAACCATGTTATAACATGAAAAGTAACACAAATGAAAGACCATGAATAATGAAACATTAAAAGTCAAACGTGTGTTCAAATCATATAGAAAAATATATCAAGTGGTTTTCAGCTTGTCCTTCATGGAATAGCAAAACATAAATGCATAGGACACCTTCAAGTTTAAGAGGGCGACTAGATACAAATAATTTAAGAACAAGTAAAACCATAATCATGAATCAATCAATGATAAACTTTGGGACTATGCACATTAAACTCAGAATGGCAACAATGCTCTCTTAGACGGTGCATAAAGGTAGAAGGTGGAGACTCAACATAAAAGTAAAAGAAAGGCCCTTCGCAGAGGGAAGCTGGGATTAAAAGTTTTATAAACCTTCAAAAATTATGGTACTTACTAGCTTTGAGCTCTCATTGCCCCCATCATAGGCATCTTGAGTGGTTAAAGTTAATGCGAGTACAATTATGAAGCATATGCTTAACAAATCATAAGTTGAAAACCTCATGTTCCGTGAAGTACGAATACCCAAACCTCATGCTACTCGACTTAGGTCCCAAGCAAGCTCTTGTCATTGTAAGCATACATGTATCATCGGGAACCGCCAACGGGGTACCTCCTGCCCGATGACATGGAACAAGCCCATATCAAAATGACAAGACAAACAGACAATGAACACCTCAGCATCTCTTTTATTTACCATTGGTATAGCTTTTTATTGTGAGATGCGTTGTCGAATGTCCACTATGGGCATGCTGTAAATTTCCACCATGAATGATGCATGGCTTAGATTAGCGGCCCAAGTGTTTCTCTAACACATATATAAACTCCATGATCTTGCAAGATCTCAACTTATTTCACATCGCGAGTATCCATAAACAAAAGATCACGATATCAACTTAAATGAGAGAAAGTGCAATGTTGAAAGCTTGCCCCATGATGGCATGGTTGGGCTAATTTCCAACTTACAACTTGCAAGCATAACATCAACATAAGAGAGCCACAATATCAAAATTTTAAAAAGAGAAAAGTAAAGTGTGCCGTCGGGTTCATGAGAGCTTTACTGACTAATTTTCACATAACACCAAAAAGAGTTTAATTTGAAGGATAGATAAAAGAAAGTCAAATGTACTTGGGATAGAAAATTGCTAATAGGTATGTATGATGGACACATTGGAATAACTTGATTTTTGGGAGTTGGATGCACGAGTAGAGCTCATACTCAGTACAAAATGAAGGCTAGCATAAGACTAGGAGCGACCAACTAAGAGAGCAAAAATGGCTATAATCATGCATAGCGACAAAACATCATTAAAAGAAGCATAAAGTGGCATCACAAGTCAAGAACCAAATGATCATAGAGGCTTATGGCGACTTTGTAATAGTCAAACATGTTGTAAGCATGCGTCAAGTCAACCCAAATAAAGCATCAAGGAGAAAACCAAATAAATGCTTCCATATAATAAAAACAACGCATGATTTTTTTCAAAGGCTCATTAAGCAATCTCAGTCATTTGAGACAAGTCATTCTACAGCAAAAAATACTAAGCATACTATCAAAATGACATCAAGCATGGCATGCAAAGGTCTAAGCCGCAATCTAAACAAGCTCCTTTTTGTACCACTTTTTGCATGAAACTTTTTTCTCTTTTCCAACACCATTCAAACCTTTTTGAAACAACTCTTTTGATGAAAACCAACATAGACCAGTGGTCTAAATACACCTGAGGCAATGATATAACAAGATCTGAACAAAAATCAAGGCGAAAAACGAAAGCTAAACGCAGTTCTAGAAAAGAGAACACTCGTTGAACGATAAGAGTGAAAAATAGAGTGTTCTTGGCAAATGAAAAACGGAGTGCGTCTTCTCCAAAAGAATTTTTTGGGGTCCAACCATTTATTGCAGAAAACAAAACAAAACAAAACTAAAAGCAAAAGTAAAAGACGCTCCAAGAAAAATGCATAGAATATGAAGCAATAAAAATATAGTGTGTTGAAAGGTGACCTGATTTTTACCGATGAAGAAGGGGTGCCCTCGGGGGCATCCCCAAGATTTGACGCTTGTAATTCTTGGATATTTCTTGGGGTGACATGGGCATCCCAAGCTTGAGCTTTTGTCCATACTTCATCTCATCTCATCACTCTCCATTCCCAACACTTGAAAACTTCTTCATACAAAACTTCACACAATTCTATTAGCAACGTTAGCATAAGCATAATAGTAAATCAACCCTTTTGGTTCAGTTTCAAACTCAAAAACACCACATATAAAGCACATACCACTGTAGCAACTTCCTCAAAAGTTTCGTGATCAAAAGAACTCAAAAAGAAAGCGATCGAGAGGCAAACACACATAGTGGCAGAAATCTGTCAAAACAGAACAGCTGACAAAGGTCAATTTTTTGAGGACCTTCTGTTGCTTAAATCGAAAAGTGCAAAACTAATGAAAGTTTGGATATAACCTGGGGCATATGCACAAGAAATATCAGATCAAAAAGATATTCTGAGAATTTTCACGAATTTTTACGGTGCAGCGCAGAAATCTGTTTCAGGACAGCAACTTCCCCAAATCTTACCCTCCCTCAAATTAGAGGTTCTTCTTGGCACAACAACAAAATAAAAATGATAAGGAGAGGTCATTACAGTAGTAATAACTTCCAAGACTCGAATAAAAGAAAAAGTACTGAAAAGGAAACATTGGATTATCTCCCAAGAGTGCTTTTCTTTAACGCCTTTGAGCTAGGCTCAGTAATTGAGAAGATGCTCACATAAGAAATATGAATTGAAGCAAAAGAGAGCATCAAAGAGCAAATATGAAACACATTTAAGTCTAACCCCACTTCCTATGCATAGGAATCTTGTAAGAAAATAAATCAAAGAAGCACAAAGTAACAAGCATGGGTAGATAAAATAAGAGCAACTTCAGAACTTTCAATATAAAGAGAGGTGTTTTAGTAACATGAAAATTCCAACAAACATATTTTCCTCTCTCATAATAATTTTCAGTAGCATCATGAACAAACTCAACAATATAAATATCACACTCACCCTCCTTAAGCATGGAGGGCGATCAAATAAGATATTAGTTAAAGTGTTACTCTTATTGGGAGGTAGACATGGGTAGCTCCATTCTTCCTCCTCTTGATCATCACATGAGCTTCCAGTTTCAGCAATTTCTTCTTCCATAGGTTCCTTCAAGGCATTAGTCTCTTCCATGGGAGAGCATCTATTAAGATATTTAAGAATATAGCCATTTTCTTCCTTGTAATGATCAAAGCAAAATTTAAGTATATCATAAACCTCATATTTATAAGGTGCATCATTAGTATTTTTAAGCAAATAAGCAAGTTCAAATGCACCCTTCCAAGCAATAAATTCTTCAGTTTGTTCCACATCATAAAGTCATAATTTCCATTAATATAAGAAGATATGGTAACATTATCATTATACTCACATTGAAAAGGGAGGTGTTTATACCTCCTACAGCAACAAGATCTATCAAAGCAATAAGTAACATTATAAGTGGAGCACACGTTTCTAGCAATGATATACAATCTATTAATTTGTTCCCATAAGTGTTTCCCTTTTTGTGACAAGCGGTGTTCCTCATAATATTTTTGTTGTTCTTCCATGAACCCACCTTGCCAAAAAGATTTAGTTTCAAAGAAACCAACCATTGATAGAAAGCATGATAAAGCAAGACAATAACAGACCAATAAAAATAACAACTATAGAAGGAACTAATTTTTTGTATTTTTGATAAAACAATGCAAGTAAAAATAAAGTAAAGCAAAAAAAAACAAAGTAAAAGATTGAGCGTGAGAGACTCCCCTTGCAGAAATCTTCTTTCTCCCCGGCAACGACGCTAGAAAAATGCTTGATAGTGCGTGTTAAGCACCAATTGGGAACCCAAGAGGAAGGTATGAGGAGCACAACATCAAGTTTCCCTCAGTTGTGAAACCAAGGTTTAATCGGACCGGTAGGAGAAAGCCAAACTTCAGAAGGTTGATGCACGCTAGCTTTGCGACACTCCAGACAATGGCGCCAGATAAATGCTTGTCGGCGTGTAGCTTTTCACCAGCAGCAATGTGGAACTTGCACACAACACAACCAAGAACTTTTCCCCAACTTACGATGAGGTTGTCAATCTCACCGATTTACTGTAAATAAAGGATTGAGCCTATCGAGTGGTAAAAGGTAATAGTATGCGGGAATATAAATAAGCAAGAAAATAGTAAATGGTAATAGCAATGTAAAGGAAATTAGACCGGGGTCCACAGTTCACTAGTGGTGTCTCTCCATAAGATAAATAACAACATGTTGGGTAAACAAATTACAGTTGGGCAATTGATAGAATAAAGATAGCGTACATATGTCATGAGGATCACTATGAGATTCACTCTAGGCATTACGACAAAATACATAGACCGCAATCCAACTGCATCTATGACTAATAATCCACCCTCCGGATGTCGTCCAAGCAACCATCGGGTATTAAGTTGCGAATAACAGATAACTGCATTAAGCAAAGTGCGTAAAGTAAAAAAGCAAATGTCCTTGGACACAAGAATATCGTTTTCTCCCTAGTGGCAACAGCACATCTACAGCCTTAGAGGTTTCTGTCACTCCCCCAGATTACTAGAGGCATGAACCCAACTATCGAGCATAAATACTCCCTCTTGGAGTCACTAGCATCTACTCAGCCAAGATATCTACTAGCAATGGAGAGCATGTAAGATCATAAACAACATAGAGATAACATAAAGATAATATTTAGCATATCAACTTGACATAGTACCAATACTCATCGGATCCCAACAAACACAACATGTAGAATTACACAAAGATGATCTTGATCATGATAGGCAGCTCACAAGATCTAAACATGAAGCACATGGTGGAGAAGATGCATCGCTACTGCTATGGACCCGTAGTCCAAGGTAGACTACTCACACATCACTTCGGAGGCGACCATGGTGGTAGAGAAGGCCTCCGACAGGGTGCCGGAAAGAGCTCCTGGATCCTCCTGATCTCGACGACGATGGCGGTGGTTGCAGTATGTTTCGAGGAAAGTGATCCGTCCTTTAGGTTTTCCTATCAAGGGGAATAGAATATAGGCGAAAAGGCAGCGTCAGGAGGTGGACTA